>BSBK01002097.1:192500-237500 GCA_027943335.1 Chamaecyparis obtusa
CAGAATTGAATTTAATCACACAAAAATTGATTTCTTTCATAAGAGTAGATTTAATTTTCTTCTAGCATTATAACCTAACTATAATCTAAGATTAATTTATCATTTTCTAGGTGTTCTATAAGGAATTTTTCAATAAAAATTTGCTAGCATAACTTCGTTGTGCCAAATTTTGATAAAAGCCTAAAATCTTAGATCCAAGGGTTTCTCTAATACCCAAAACAAGAAAATCACAGACAGATCTAAGGAAATAAACATGAAATCATTCAGACATAGGAATCCATCAAGCTACAAAATAGAAATCACAAAAGGAAATTTTCAGATCCTACCTTAGATCTAATGCACACAACTGAAATTGAAGCCCTGGAAGATCTGTAAACACTTGATTCCTCTAAGTATGAATCCAACCTAAAAATCTGAGTCCATGTAGATTGCATGCACAAGATCTAGATGCACAAACAAGCCTTCAACAAAAATCCAAGCAAACCCAATTCTCCCCAAAAATCTCAAGATGCCAAAATCCAAGCTCTCTCTCAAAAATGGCTCCAAAACCTGTCTAATCTCTAAAATGAATGCAATTCCCCTAATAGAGATTCAATTTCCCCCTTTCATGCAACCCTAAAGATAACTCAACAGTTAACTCCCAAATCAACTCCAATCAGAAATTGAAAGTAAATCCTAATTTATTAAAATAATTTTATATGCACAACTCAACTTTGACTTTTTAGAACAAGTTGTTATCTTTTTTAGAACAATTCACTTTTCAATAATGTTAATGGACATGTTTATAATTAAAATTTGTATTAAATAGATTAAATATTTAAAGCATCCTAAAACCATGCAATTAAACATTTAATTATTTAATAAAGCTCACAAGCATATTTAAATCTAATTTCAATTAAATAATCAATTAAATCCAAATATTCATATATTTGACTTTTAATTAATTTTCTCAAATATACATAGGAATATGATTAATATTAAATTTCAACTATAATCATTAAATTAATAATCACAGAAAATCACCCACTAAAGAAATAAATCAACTAAAATCAAGCAAAGTAAAACCAAGCACACTCAAGAAAGGGATCCACGAATCCATGTCAACTAGACGAATCCAAGTAGGGTAGTCAAACTGATACTTATCCAATCCTAGGACAAATGGGCTTCGGTTAGAGTTTTGGACCTATGTTATCTCCCCTCTCTTACCATTTGAGATATAGCGATAGGGCACGCTCATTCTGACAATTCAGGGAAGTCGATGCCTAGTACCTACAAACCTACATACAAAACCGCATGTACATACATATATAAATATATAACAAACAATGGCAGGGATCGGCCGATTGTGTGGATCTCGCAAGCAAGTAACTACAACTTCGTCCCTCAACCACATCAGGCACATCAAAAAAAAATATAAAACAAATAGGTCAACCATACACATGCAAGTATGGGGTTAGTAAAAATCATAAGCATCAATGATTTCCTAACATATAATTCATCGTCCTAAAATAACCATAATATATAGAAAACCAGACTATGGGAGAGGTACTACAATTCCACTCTTTTCATGGGCAGAGGGAATACCAACAGAGTGTGTTTCACATTTCACATATGTGACTACTATTGGAATTGAAGCAACAACCTCTAATGTAATACATTGTCTAAAAGGTTCTAATTTCCAATGATTATGATTAAAGAAATTAGTTTCATGCCTGTCAATTGGACTTTCTAAAGCTATGAGAGCACATTTCCTTATTTCTCTAATGGATGTTCAAAATATTCATTTGTGTATATTGGGTGATCTGCTAGTAAGGTAGTGGTGTCCCGATTCATATTTGTCATTTGTTTTCATTTCAGACAAAATCCACTTTTGTAAAATTATGATGACATGGAAAAACTAAATGCCACAACAATTTTAGGGAAACTTATTTATCGATAAAACAATGGATTTAGATGAAACATTTGTTTCTTGATCATATATTCACCTTGTCATGCCCATTGTATTGTCAACAAAATATGGGTCCCACCACTTGATATGTAGATCATATTAATTAAATACAATTTTTATAAATATTTCTCCTTGCTTGGTTGGAGTGTGTATATTGTATATTTATGTTTTGTATTTAAATTAAACAACATAATTTTATGCAATTTTAGAATCTCACCAAGCTTAATAAATTGCATCTAAAATCATTTTTGGAACTTGATCAAACCTTCTCGTAAATTCTTGAAAATAAGATTGCTCTTAAATTGTTGACCAAATAGTAAAACATAAACTAGTGGTTTTGATAAACTCATCTGGGATGCAAGATATGATCTATCAAAAATGAATTTTTTAATATTTTCTGAAATTGAACTAAGAAACTGTTGAAAACTGCCTTTACTTTTGACCCTAAAAATGTATCAAACTAATTTATGGAGTTATGCAACCTAGAAGAGAAGTGTAATTTCATATAGATAATTACAAGGACCAATTAATTTGATGGGATAATTATCCAATCAAGAAATATATTTTTTCAAAGTGAGCTTCCGACTAATTTCTTCATTCTACAAATGGCAAATCTGCATAAATTGCATTCGGTTTTGGCCAAGGAAAAATATGAAATGAGCTCTTGGGGCTTTGAAATTTGCACAAGGTTTCTATGTAAAACAAAAAATTACAAGGATTAATTTATTTGGTACAAGAGTCATCTAGATGAGAAATATTAATGTTCACAAAAGACTACTATGATGATCCTTATGAGCTAATTGAATAAAATACATATGAATCAGGTTTGGGAAAAATAGTAAATGAGGTCATGGGGATCTACAAATTGGTGCATGAGCACTTGGAGACACATATAATTGATAAGAATAATTGGATCAACATGAGGATAAATATTTTTCAAAATATTATGTCTTGAATAGGGCTATTTAAAATGGTTGTGATATTCAAAACTACAAAATATGTGCACGCTCTAAAACTTGGCATTTGACTAGTGGATCCAATTTGCTTGTGGGAAGATGAATATGGGTGTAAATACATCTTTATGAGAGGTGAGGGAGACTAAGAAGTGATTTAATTCATTTATCATGAGATTCAAGGAGACATTTTTTAGGGTTTTCCTCGTTCTATAGAACTCTAAATTTGAAAAAATTAAGGGTTCCAACAGTGATTCTTTTTGGGGATGTATAAAACCTGTGGGTATAGAAAGAATCTAGTTTTATCTAGTAGAAATAGACCATGTTCTAATCACTTCTTCTCTCTATATTAGGTTTAAAACTCTATTTGGTGGCCCTAGGCCTCCCAAAATGAAACTCCACTTTCCCTCTGTCAAAAAATTGATTTTTAGCATGAATCAATATTAGCACTTTGAAAAAATTGATATCTCTTGATTGGTTTCTTAATACACTATTTTACATCACCCATCTCATTGTAATTCCTCCCACTCATATTAATATTCTCCTTTGGAAATTCCATCTAGTATGAAAAATAATACTTGCAATTCCCCAAACGTCTTGAACTATCATTTTTAGTCTTGTTGTAAACATGTGTATCACATTTAGGGTTTCTTGTCAATCTTATTTGTGACTTATGTAAACTGTAATGAGTGAGATATGTATATATTGGTTCACCCCCTTATCCATGCTTTATGCTAAAAAAAATCACCCAATAACCTTAATTTTTTTTATAACTCTTCTTTTTCATTTAAAAAACAAATTGCTCTCAACTTTAAACAACCAAAGTGGGCTCCACCTTAGAACAAAAATGATCTTCACCACAATATTTAATATGATCAAATTTATTTGTAATAAATTTTATTTTCTCAACTAGCACCACTTCTTGATTATCTAGAAAAATTTCTTCATTATTATATATTGGTGTAAATATTTGGAAACTATCATCATTAGCTTGGAAACACTTATTAAAATTGATACCACTCTTTATATTGTGAATATTAATGGAACCAACATATGTTAAGTCAATCTCTTCATTATTTATTTTAGGGCACTCCAAGCATGTCATACTTTCCAATCCTTGATATAACTATGATGCATATAATTCTATCTTTGTATAACTTGCATTATCTGAAAATATTTGTTCCTCCTCATACAATGGATGTGACAACATATTGCCATTATTATCAAATACATCTTGGTAGACGATTGTAAAATACTCTTCCAACTCTTTTTCATACAACAAATTTGATTTTTTTAAATTATTTTCAAAATCACATGCTTTTTCTATTTGTTGATCAATATATGAGCCTTCACTATCATCAGTGCATTAACTATTTTTATAATAAAAATGGCTAATCCTTTCACAAATCATAATATTTTCAACATTATAATTTACTTCTAGGTGCTAGGTTGTCTTTCTATGAATTCTTCTTCACCATTATAGCTATCACGCTCATATATCTACCTTTCATTGATTATTTTTTCACACAAACAATCTGAAACTTTTTTGGAGCCATTTTCTACTGTATGTCTTTCTACATGTTGATCACAATGTACATCTTCATGAGATGCAACCTCTTCATAAATCATATGAACATGCCTCTAATACTTCATCACATCTAAAATTTGTTCTTTAATATCTACATCTAGGGACTCTTTAACCTTCATAGCTTTGTTTATTGGCCATGATTTTTTAACATTCAATAATTCTATATCTTCAATTATATTTTTATTTTTATAGATTCAATTTATTAAGTATTCTAGAGTTAACACTACACAAATCAAGCTTATAATCTTCTTGAGATTTATCTTGGTATTGAAATGGACAAAAAAATGAATCAATGAAAGATATATTATCTTCAATGGTGCCATAAAATTCATCTACAAACCAGAACTCAAATTATTCCCATGAGGACATACTTTGCAAGGGTAGAAAACTAAAAATCTTACTTGCAACACTTGTCAATGATTTTGTAAAGAATCTCATGATTTTATCTTTTGTACTAATATGAAATTTTTTAATAAATTCATAAAATGATTTCAAATGTCCAATTTCTAATTCATATTATCTTCAATAGAACTGTGGTACACATTCTCTTAGTTCAAAAGAGACATGATTTAGATAATCTGGAATGTCACTAAAATCTAGTGGCTCGTACATTTTTTGTGTGGACATGATTGACATTTCTTCTTAAGGTAATGTACTTCTAAATATGAGAGTTCATATGGATACATATAATGGTACATACCACATGACTGAGATTGTTACAACTACTTATTTTCATTGAGTTCTTTTAACAAAGTTGCCACCTTTCACAGAGGAATAACTTTTTATTTTTATTTTTCTTCTTCTAGGGCTTCTCTTTCAGCAGAGTCAGTTTTCAATATCTTATGTACTACTAAAAAAAATATTTTAACACCCTAACCTTCTTTCTAATGGATTTCTTAACAATCTCTCCAACTAAGTCGACAATTTTTTGGTTCCCAAATCAATAGATTGTGGAATTCTAAGGTTATGCCAATTCCTATGTTCAAACCCCACAACTGATTCAACTAATGAATAAGATTTAATCCTTGAAAGACTATATTCTCTTGCACTTTTGGCTCTGTAAAACCAATACAGGTACACCTTCTCAGCAATGGATTCTTATTTTTTATGCTTTTTGTAGTATATTTTTTCTTCTAACTATACTCTACTTCTAATCTTTGTCTCATAATTGTATGTGTTTTTTAAAAAGACTGATTCTATTATTGATTACTTAATTTGATTCCTAACTTTTTGATTATCCTTCTTCTACTTACTCTCATCTACAACTATCTCAATGCTTACTTCTACTTGTCTTCTACTACCACATTTTTATTGAATTATTATACTCTACTTCTACTATCATAATTTTGAACATGTTCTAAAAATTAATGGATAATTGACCAGTGCCTTCTTCCTCTTTGGGCTATAGAGTCACCCTCTCCCAGAGCCTATTGTTGGTGTAATTAAATATTCCTAATTTCACTTTACTTAAGTTTACTAAGGATAATGCATCACATTTTAGTTGTCAAGTAGACACCTAGGAGTTTGCATTTCATTTTAGCACATGGTGTAGGAGAATTCCACTTTAGGTGTGAGATCCACCTTTAGTGCTCTTATCACATTATCATCCTCTCATTGTTGCACATGTTCACACATACTTTTTTGTACAATGCGGGATGATCCACCTTTGGTGGACATGTGATTCCACCTTGTGTGGTTGATAGGTCATCATTTGCATATCTCCTAGTTATCATGCATTGCATATATATTCAAGAACATCTACTTTGTATTTATCATTATTGTTTGATTATTGATCATCATTAAATCCAGTCATTTGAGCATCTTATCATTTTTTCTCTCTTGTTGTGCTATGTATTGAGCTTCTAGATCTTGGCATTTCATTCTTTTCCTTAGGAAAATTATTACATGGTATTAGAGCCATAGAAGATTTCATTGCATAGCCATTGGAGACCTCTTTGCTTCAACTTTTGGAGGGCCATAATTTAGATCTAGAGGTGCAATTTCTTGTGGGGGCATCTAGACAAATATCTGACCTAACCATTGCATCTGAGTAGCCATTTTGGTGAATTTTACCTATAAATTTGCCTACCTTGGGAAAAAGTTCAAATCTGAAGCAAAATGTTTTTTGCAAATCAAGTGTGGGAAGCCTGATTTGCAAATTGGCGGCACAAATTTGAAATATTTTATAGAAAATTCATATTTTCAAATCTACCTTTGTATTTTTGCTATGGGATCTCGACATTATTGCAAATTTATTTTTGGATCTGTAATTATTTGGGGTCACAGTTATCTTCTCGATCAAATTTTTTGGGTTTTATCAGGGTCCCCACCCTTGTATTTGCTAGATCATGTTTTGTAGTGTGACAAGTAACAAAGAAATACAATTGGGCAACCATGCTATCAGTTGTTG
Organism: Chamaecyparis obtusa; assembly: GCA_027943335.1. Lineage (NCBI taxonomy): Eukaryota > Viridiplantae > Streptophyta > Pinopsida > Cupressales > Cupressaceae > Chamaecyparis > Chamaecyparis obtusa. The sequence goes on from BSBK01002097.1 coordinate 199,400, forward strand.
ACCCCCACCAACCCCTATAATATTTTTTAGCAACTACAAAAAATACCATCGTTGACAACCAAATCTCACCCTGGATGACAACCAAAAACACCAACTAGCTTTGATCTCATACAACATTGAGTGACAAATAGTCAACTATCATCGTGGCTGACAAGCCACTACATCCTCATAGATCAGTGCATTTAAGGTGGGAATTAATCCCACATCGCACAAATGTGGGACTAAATGTTGGCAAGTTGGCTATACTAGTGTATATGACTTGGTATAGTGTTGGCATTATGGTAACAAAGTCATATAGTAGTTTGGAGTCAGCACACTTGATGAGAAGATCAAAAATTGGCTAAGTATTGAAGATTGGACAGTATACAGAGTACCTGAAGCTCAGAGCATCAACACACATGTGTATGACCGAGTTATGGTGTGCACCCTAGAATTTAAGTTGGTTAGACTATATTCATGCTTGGTCTATGAGCGCATAATCAGATATGCAAGTATGAGAAAGATACAGACAGTTGAAGTTACACAGCCAGTGTGTGCTAGAGAAGAACAAAGCAAGCATCTGACTGTTAGTATTTTGAGTTGCGGTTATATTCTAATGATGTAAAGGCTATGTGCCTATTGTAATTAGTTTTTTGATACATAAATATATTTGATTGTAAACATGCTTGAGATAATTCATTTGGAATCATTGTATGTAATAGGTTTAAGGACCAACCTAGTTGTTTGTTTTGTATGTGCATATAAATATGAGATGCGCCATTGTAAATGGTATGGAAGTTGATATAGAGTTGTGATAAGTGGAGCAGAAGTGTGCGAAGAGAATATAAGATGTATTAGAGCTTTTCAAGAGGTCAAAGCATCAACACATCAAAGGAACTGATTAGACAAGTAGTGTCATAGTGACAGTTCATCCAATAGATATAGTGTGTATCTAAGATCATAAGGTTGTAGCCTTCACCACTTGAGCAGTGAGCTCTAGGACAGTGCGTCCACACCCTTAACAGGGTTTATTGTAAAAGACTCCTAACAAGGTCTGACCCTTGACAAGGTCTACTATACTAAACATATTGTAAAGCAACTCCTAACAGGGTTAAGGATCTTCTGACAAGGATCATAATACACTAGTGTAGAATATTAGTGGGTGTCAATTTCCACTGAGGTTTTTACCTATTTGGGTTTCCCCATAACCATATTGGTTTTATGTGTTGATTTCATGTTTCATGTTTATGTGGATATTCATTTCAGTACTTACGCATTTAAGTTCAATTTAAAGATTCAGTGAAAAGATAAAATATAGTGAACACGGATTCACCCCCCCCCCCCCCTCCCCTCTCAGTGTTCCCATTCCTAACAATTGGTATCAGAGCTCTAGTCCTCAGCAAAGAAGTTTAACCACTTGAGGAGATCATGGACAAAGTAGAAATGAAACATCTGAAAAGAAATCTTGAAGCTTCTCTTGAAGACCTGGACAAATCTAAAAGAGAAACTGAAGAACCAAAAGAAAAACTCATTGATGCTCAATTAGTCATCAAAAAGCTAAGGAAGGATTTAAAAGAATGCTCTACTAGTGATCTAGGGATAATGGTCAAGAAGCTGAATGAAGAAAATACATCCTTGAAAGAACAGCTGGAAGAATTTGATGATAAGCTGACTAACAATCAGGAAGTCTATGATGAACAGGTCAAAGAGAACCTTCAACTGAATGAAGAATTAAGGCAAGAAAACATGGAAATATTGGAGCTAAGAAACAACAAAGAAAGCTTGGAATCTGAATTGAAAGACGCTAAGAATCACATTGATAAATTACAGACTAGTTCTGATTTAATAGAATCTCAGTTGTATGCAAGAAGAGCTAAAGGAGATACTAGCTGCATTGGATACAAAGAATCACAAAATCATATTGATAACATGCGAGCAAGAATGAAACCGCTAGAAATCACCTTAGATACTAAGGAGACTGGAAGTCAAACTAAGGATCATATTGAACCACCTAAGAATGAGCGCAAGCTAGTAGACTGCACTTGTTATGCATGTAACAAGCATAGACACATAGCGAGGAACTATACAAAGGTAATACCTTTCAATGGTTACTGTTATTCATGCAATAAATTTTGTCATAGAGATATGAATTGCAAGACAAGTCAACAGAATAGGACTCATAATCAAAGAAATCAAAATCAGTCAAATATAAGAAGTTCTCAGAATGTTACATGTCAGATATGTAACTATAATGGTCACTCAACTAAACAATGCAAGATGGTGACTCATGTCAATGCGTCGAAGAATATAAGGCCTCCAATCATTTGTCACTCTTGTAGCAAGGCTGGACACATCTCAACTTTTTGCAAATCAAGGACACAAAGTCAGGAAAGCCCAAAAAATTAGTTTTGGATCCCGAAGGAGAAGTCAATTTTGTGAAAGCTTCAAAGGATGTGAGCTTGATTTGGTCAGAAGAAAAGAAGGAAAAGGTTGATTAGTATGTATTGGATGCATCCACAGTGGACGCACCCTCTACATCTGGATGAATGGCCCTCAGGGTCATAGGGGGAGCTAATTTAGCTCTAGATCCCTGTGTGGCTGGTATACTTACTCTCAGAGTATGTGCCTTTGGACTTAAGCTTTTGAAGACTATAGGAACCTTTGTGTAAGAGTGCACTAGCTAATTGTTTTCAGAATAAAAGTTAGAAATTTCCAAATGACAACCTGGTTTATGCGAGAAGCATTAATGGTATAATTTCTACTTTAAAGTACATAGAAGATAGAAGATATCTCATTGCATTCATATTGAGAGAAATTAAAGAGAAGAAGAGCCTTAGTAGTTGATTGAGAAGCATTGCAATTTGATTCATCAAGTGACTTGTTATGCAATTGATCGGTTGTGGAAACCCTAGTTCATTGTGTTGATTCAAAAATCTCTTGGAAACCTTTGAAGAAGTGTTATACAAGTAAGTGATGGCTACTCCTATAGTATTTGATGTTGCAGAGAAGAAAATATATGTAATTAAGAGGCATCCACTTAAATCTACACTAGATGACCTAGAAGGGGCATTCTCCTGCACGCCTATGGGCGTTATGCATGTCGAGGACATTAAGGCATACATCTACTGTAAGAAAAGAACTAGTAGGATTGGACAGATTAAGGGTACACATGGAAAATATGTTAAAACCAGACAAAACCTTCATGGATGAGTATGTGTGGTGGAATAATCACCCTATAGTGGATTATCCTACGACATATGAGTTCTATGAATCAAAATGGATCAAGATTCTACTGAGAAGAATTCATGATGACCTATTTTGGATAGGTGAAGTGCTGGTCAGAATTACCAATGACCTAATTCATGAGATGACAGACCTCTCAAGGACGGGTGCCATCCTTCCAATGGGAAAAGATGTGAGGAAGATTGTTGAGTAGACTTGCAAATCAAGAAGTGATAGGCATGGTATGACTATTGAACCTATAGAGCAAGATGATATCAAATTGATGTCTATGATACTTGGATATAGGTTTCAACACACCAGTAGGGTAAACAGTGTGTCTGCAGCCACAATTCTTGCAGCCATAAGAATTGTAAATGAGAATAGAGAGTTCAACCTATGTGAGATATTGGGTGCATAGCTAATTGACAACATCAAGGCAATCAAGCATGATAAAACCAAGATATTCAGGTTTGGGTCCCTAATTATCTATATGTACTTCCATATTGTTGGAAATGTGTTAGATTCATACCTAGACAAGACTATTCCTACCATGCCTCAGATATCTTTCAAGGCATCTATAGAGAGCACTCTAAGAGACTAAATGACATTGGAGTTAAAGACATTCAGGGCTAAGATGTAGATGAGATTCAGAATACTAGAGAAGATAGTTGAAAAGTACAAAGATACTATTTGCTTCATGGTTGAGATAGACACAACATGCATGGAGGCAGTTGAACCAAGAACAAAGTAGATTCATCCACTAGGATATGAAGTGGAAGAGCCTATTCTAGAGGCTTATGCTCAAGTTTTGTTAGCAGCACCTAAAGACCCTAATGAGCCAAGATGGGGAACGTATGAGGAGAAAACAAGAGAAGTTGATGCAGTGTTAAACAACGCAGCAACAAAAAGAAAGTTTGCTAAGGTTACCTCCGAGATCTTAAGAATTCATGAAGTGTCTCAAGAAGACCTAGACAAAGCAAGGGAACAAAATATTGCTTTGGAATTAGAGAGCACAACAATAGAAAAGATTGAATCAGATGATCTTAAGTTGAAGAAGGTGAAGATAGAAAAATCTAATGAATAGAAGAGTAAAACTGATGTTACTCCTTCTACACCCAAAGAAACCATTGACCTTACTACTCCTCCTGAGTATAAGGCAATGCCAAAGGGGAAGAAAGAGATCAGCACTGGCCATCCATCCTCAAGAGTAACAAGGAATAGAAAGAACTCATAAGCACCTCCTAAAGTAAGTTTCAAACCTAGTCTTAGTGTGCTAAGTGCAAAGAATAATTGATGAGGGAAGAATTGATCAAGTAGGAAAGTTTTATGAAAAATATAGTGAGATAGACAAATCAGAGATACATGGAATGATAGTCAAACACATGTTGAAGTTCAAGAAGACATTCTTGGAACTAAAGACCATGATTCTTGATAATGTATGGAATATATTAGAATTCCAAAAGAGAAGGGCCATTGAAGAGGATTTAAGGATAAGGGAAAAGATTCTAGATGATACCCTTCCAGTATGTTCCTTAGAAGAAAAATATCTATTGTTAGATCTAGTAAAACCACACCTCAGAACCAAGTCAAGGACTTTGCACATTATGGACAAGAACTATGAATTAATTACAAGAGAAATAGAGAAATCCTTTTAGAAGGTCTTTATGAATAGACACATGTATCCATCTACTGCACCCACAACACAAGTACCCTCAAAGGAAGTCAACATGGCAGAGCCCACTAATGCATCAGTAATAGGTCCTCAGGACTCAGCGCCTGCAGTTGAAACACAAACAAATGCAGATAAGTCTGCGCCCATGATAGAATCACTAAAGGATAGCACCATTATCATTGATAATGTAGAGATAGCCATGGCGGCCACTGACACTGAATTGGACAAGTTTGAAGAATCTTTTGTGAGCACACAAGAAGCTAAAATCTTATGTAGTAACACTCCTCCTACTCATCAAGAAGAAATAATGATTGAAGATATGACAAATGTGGAAAAGGAAAAAGAAAAAATAGAAAAAGAAGGAAAAGAAATAGAAAAAGAAAAAGAAGTAGACAGAAATGAACCATCAGTTGAACTAATCAAGGTAAAACAAGAAGAGATGGATAGCACTCTCATCACTCCCTTAGTAGCATTGTTGTCAAGTTTGACACTTGACACAACTAGTCTGGACTCATGGGGAGAAGAAGACCTGATTAAGTTCAGCATCTTAGCTATGGAGAAAGCCAAGGAGAAACAGGTGATGAGGAATCCCCTCCTTTTAGAATCAGTAAACATTTTGAACAGCTTGTTACCAGTAGACAAGAAAGTTTCCAAAGTACACTTTGTTCATGATGTCAACTCAATGATTTCATAGTTCAAGAATAGTTTCTCTAGCCTAGAAGAATCTGCATCCTTAGTTTCAGAGGAGAAGTACTTAAAGAAGAGATTGAGTGAATTGGTTAGCAATTATACACTTGACCTGAGCTCACTAATGGTTGGTCAAGCATCCTTGAAGGAGTTTGTAGCAAAGGGCAGAAAGATCATTGTTGACTGTGTGAACCAAGACAAATTGACTGGTGATCTATACAAGAAGATTCAAGAGGCAGAAGCCATGATAGACAACATAAGGAAATCAGTGGAAGATCCATCTATTGATGTAAACATGTGCAATAATATCTACCAAGGACAGATAGAGAAGATTGAGAAGGCAAAAAAAGAGATGACCAAGATAAGGGCTAGGAAAACTTAGCTAAGGAATGCTCTTGCACCCTCATTAGACATACTTAATCAGAATATCAAGGAGATTGATGCCACATTGGTGACATATGATCAAGGTCCTAGCACAAATTTGGAGAAGATGGAGAAGCTACAGTATGCATTAAGCGCCCATCTACAAATTGTAAATTCTCTGATCACATTTTGGAAGAGGGAGATCTAAAATCTGCAGATAGCATATCTGGATGTTCTCTCACAGTAAGTTTTTGTACATACAATTTTGACAAACCTTTTTCATTAATGTCAAAGGGGGAGTATGTGTAGAATATGGGTTATAGATATGTATAAGGATATATAAGATAGAAATTATGTATAAAGGAGATATAAGAAAAAAGTTTTTTGTATTAAGGAATAGTTAGCAACTTGGCCATATTCCTTTGTTACCATCAATGACAAAGGGGGAGATTGTTGGAAAGTTGGCTATACTAGTGTATATGACTTGGTATAGTGTTTTCATTATGGAAAAAAAGTCATATAGTGGTTTGGAGTCAACGCACTTGATGAGAAGATTAGAAATTGGCTAAGTATTGAAGACTAGAAAGTATACAGAGTAACTGAAGCTCAGAGCATCAGCACACATGTGAACGATCGAGTTATGGTGTGCATCCTAGAAGTTAATTTGGTTAGACTATATTCATGCTTATTCTATGAGCACATAATCAGATATGCAAGTATGAGAAAGATACAGACAGTTGAAGTTACACAACTAGTGTGTGCAAGAGAAGAACATAGTAAGCAGCCGACTATTAGCATTTTGAGTTGCGATTATATTCTAATGATGTAAAGGCTATGTGCCTATTGTAATTATGTTTCTAACACATAAATATGTTTGATTGTAAACATGCTTGAGCCAATTCATTTGGAAGCATTGTATGTAATAGGTTTAAGGGTCGACCTAGTTGTTTGTTTTGTATGCGCATATAAATATGAGATGCACCCACTGTAAATGGTATGGAAGTTGATACAGAGTTGTGATAAGAAGAGAAAAAGTGTGAAAAGAGACTATAAGATGTATTAGAGCTTTGCAAGAGGTCAAAGCATCGGTGCATCAAAGGAACTGATCAGACAAGCAGTGTCACAGTGGCAGTTCATCCAGCAGATATAGTGTGTATCTAAGATCAGAAGGTTGTAGCCTTCACCACTTGAGCAGTGAGCTCTAGGATAGTGCATCCACACTCTGACCCTTGACAAGATCTACTGTACTAAACATATTATAAAGAAACTCCTAACAGGGTTAAGGATCTTCTAACAAGGATCATCATACACTAGTGTAGAATATTAGTGGGTGTCAATTCCCACCAAGGTTTTTACCTGTTTGGTTTTCCCCATAACCATATTGGTGTTATGTGTTGATTTCATGTTTCATGTTTATGTGGATGTTCATTTCATTACTTACGCATTTAAGTTCAGTTTAAAGATTAAGTGAAAAGATAAAATATAGTGAACATTGATTCACCCCCCCCCCTCTCAGTGTTCCCATTCCTAACACTAAATTCTTTAGAGCCCGCCTCGTTTAGTTGAGCCCGAGCTCGTCTAAATAGCCATCTAGCTTGACTAGCTAGCTAGCCATCTTGGCCAGTCAACCATCCAACCAGCTAGCCAGCCTGCTTAGACAGTCAACCAACTAGCCAAATCGACTAGTTAGGCTAGCTAGTCTGAGTTCTCAGCTTTATGAGTTGTAAGATATAGCACACATAGGTGAATAATCGACAGACATGTGGTGACTTCTGAGTCACCCACATGGTTGTCCACATCAACAAAATGAAATTCCATGTCAGGAGGCCCGGACTGGTAATTGCTCAAATTTGTTTTTATGCATTTTCGATGATTTTTATGAAGTTAAAATTGATGGGCGTATAGCCGCAATTGGGAATTTTTTTTATTTTTCTTTAACGCCCATTTAGCTATCAAATTTATCCTGATCATTTCATCATCAGCTTGTTATGTTAAAACTGATGATCATTTGACCATCATAACTAGTTATTTTCCTTTTGTTGTGATTGTTGTTTGGATGTTAAATTTAAACCGTTTATTCTACTAACATCATCATAGTTTGAATGTTGTACCCCCTCACCATTTGTAGTTTTGAATTTACAGCCCAACTTCAAATGCCTATAACTTTCTCATTTTAAGTCCTTTTTTTGAGCAATATTTTTTATATTTTGGGTAGAATCTCCTAAATTTTTTAATGGTATAGTTAGTTCCTAGTTTTGGTTCACATATTTGATAAAAATTGCAGATTTTGGTGACTTTACCTATCTAATCCTCAGTTTTGCAACTTTAGAGGCTTCATTCGGGCTCATACAAACACATTTTTAGGTGGCATTTTTTTAAAGTGCATGATTTTTCATCTACTTTCCCAAATTTCTATTAGATTGTAGCCTTATTTGGAAAAATATATCACTTTAAGATCTAGGTCCTTTTTTGGCCTTATATGATCATTGTAATGCTTGGATCTTGATTTGATTATGAGCAATATTGATTTGAGTATTATTTGGCCTGATTGAGGTGGTTTTAAATATCAAAATTAGAAATCCACTTTGATCCATTTTGGCAAGTGACAATTGTACACGCACTATATATATAGTGCCAAAAGCATCTTTTTTTTTTTTGGTTGGGGGGGGGTGTATTTTGTGCTTGTCTCTTTCTCTCTTGTTCTATTTCATTTTTACATCATGGGTTCACCTAAATTTCCATTGTTAACTCCACATAATTATGCTACATGGAAAGATATAGTTGTTGGAAACAATTGTCTGAAGGAAATTGCTACTCAAATTATGTATTGTCTTTGATGTCACACAATGTCATAGTCCGCAGCAATCAGTTCCTACCGAGCTTAGTCGGTCTGCCAAACAGGAAGATTAGTGCTTACCGAGTCCACTCGGTTATCAAAGAAAATTAATGTCTACCGAGTCCACTCGGTTATCAAAGAAAAGTTAGCATTTACCGAGTTCACTCGGTCATCAAAGGAAATTTAGTGTTTACCGAGTTCAGTCGGTTGTCAAAGAAAAGTTAGCATTTACCGAGTTCAGTCGGTTATCGAAGGTAAAGGATTGTCGGTGTTTACCGAGTTCCCTCAATCTCTGAAAGATTGTAGAAAGTTATGGTCACCAAGCACTGTCGGCCCTTGAAGGATTTTTGCAAATAAAGTTTTCTTAATTCAGCTGACTGTTATACTAAATAATGTCGATTTGACAAATCTAAAATCATATAAATAAAAGGTCAAATGTGAAAAATAAACAAGATATACAGCAGAAGATTTATAGAAGAAAGACAGGAAAGGTGTGTGCAAATTTGTGAAGGATGTTCAGATATCCTTAAGGTGCAGCAGAGATTTATTCGATCAGGAAGGATCACACTTATGCAGAACAGAGATCTGTAATCAGCAAGGCAGTTGCATTATTATACAGGTCATTTTCATTGTTACCTTCTTATCATTGTAACAGTGAATTCTAAATCTCTTAACTGAGTTGGTTTAACAACCATATTGTAAATCCTCTAACAAGGTGACAATTCCATTGAATTGTTTTCAAGACCTCTTACCAGGCCACTCCTAGCAGGGTGATTAAATCCTCTAACAAGGTCACACCTAACAGTGTGTTTTGTAACCTTTTACCGGGTTGGCTTCTAACCGGGCATCACTTCAAAAAAGAAAAAATCAGTATCTAGATACATTGGTGGTTTTTCCCATATTGGGTTTCCACGTTAAATCTTGTGTCTCTTGTGTTCTTAATTGCTATCTTAATCATATACAAGTGCTGATGAATATCTAAAGATAATTTTGCTAATACTTTCTGCATCTTCAAAGTTACTGCAATCTATTTACCGAGTGCTAAAACAGATAACATTCTTTAAGATATCCTAAGGGATCTAGAAAGAAATAATTGTGAAGTGTTTTATGGTTGACTGATTCACCCCCCCCCTCTCAGTCACTTCATCCATATTCCATCAATTGGTATCAGAGCTTTTGGTGCTTGCAGGAAGGGTTTCAAGGACCTAAGCTAAAGATCAGGATGTCTTACAAGAGGGAAATTCCAAAGCTCAACAGAGATAACTTTTTAGCATGGCAAGGTCTCATGCGACTTCATCTAGCTTCCATTGGTGATTCAGGATGCAAATACATTGATGAAGAATACACAGTTCCTACTGGCGCATTAACTGTTGAAGACATTGCAGAGAAAAAGACTCATAACACCATGATGATAGACATTGCATCTACTCTCAGCTATGAAGAATTTGATGATATTAAAGAATGCACTACTGCATATGAAATGTGGATGACACTGAAGAAAATATATGGTGGTGATGCAAATGTGAAAAGAGCCAAAGCAGAAAGCCTAAGAGGACAGTTTGACAAGATGAATATGAAGGAAGATGAAAATATTGCAAAATATGTTGAAAGAATCAAAGCAAGTGTAAGTGCAATTAGAGCTTCTGGAGGAACAATCTCAGATGAAACTATTATAAGTAAGGTACTCAAAACATTACTCCCTATCTATGCAATAAGAGTATCAGCTATTCAAGAAAGAAGATGTGAAACAAACCACAATATAACTTTGGATGCTTTAGTTGGAAGATTGACAGCCTTTGAATTAGACAACTATGACAACTATGTTCCAAGTTCCAAAAATATTGAATCAGCATTTGAGGCCAAGGTTTCACTAAAGAAGAACAAGAAAATTAAAGAAGTTCAGTCAGAAAGTGAAGAAGTATCAGAAGAAAGTTCTGATAGTGATCTTGAAATTGTAGAAGCATTACTTGCAAAGAAGTACTCTAAAGGGAAAGGTAAATATAAAGGTAAAACTCCTTTAATCTATTTTTCATGTGAAGAAATTGGACATATTGCAGCTAGGTGCCCAAACAAGCAAGTCAAGGAAGAGAAGAGAAGTCACAAGTACTATGGCAAAAAGAATTTCAAATCATTCAAGAATAAAGGTAAAAAAACATGTTTTATGGCTAAAGATTCTGATGATAGTGAAGAAGAAATTGTCTTTATTGCTATAAAAAATGAATCTGATGATGATGAAGATAAGATGGCACTTATTTCTCATATAAGCAAAGATGATATATGGATAATAGACAGTGGATGTTCACACCACATGACTAGTGACAAGACAAAATTTGAATATCTAGAAGACTGTGATAGTGGCAATGTAAGATTTGGAAACAATGAACCTTGTTGTATAAAAGGAAAGGGAAGAATCTCATTAACCAAAGAACTCATATGTGATAATGCTTATTGGGTTGAAGGACTAAAACATAATCTTCTAAGTGTAGCATAGCTAATCAACACTGGTTTCAAGGTTGAATTCATGAATGGTCAAGCAAGACTGCTGGATGAAAAAAGAAAACTCATTGGATCAGGCAAACAAACAAAAGGTAACTTATTTTATCTTGATCTCAGTGAATATTCATGCTTTATTGCTCAAATTGAAGAATGTTGGCTATGGCACAAAAGGTTATGTCATGTGAATTTTGAAAACATGATAAAAATAAGCAAATTCAAGAAGGTTAGAGGCATTCCTACTTTGAAGAAACCTGATACTGGTCTATGTAAGAATTGTCAGATTGGCAAAATGAGTAAAACTAGTTTCAAGAGTAAGAACTATCAGTCTAAAGAAATTTTGGAAATTGTGCATACTGATTTATGTGGACCTATTGGAATACAAAGCTATACTGGAGATAAATTCTTTATTCTTTTCATTGATGATTATTCTAGAATGATGACTGTTATGTATTTAAGAGAAAAATCAGAAGCATTTGAAAAGTTCAAATGGTACTTAGCAAGAGTGGAAAAGGAAACAGGGAAAAGATTGAAATGCTTAAGATCAGACAGAGGTGGTGAATTCATCTCCCATGATTTTAACAACTTTTGCATTGAAAGAGGAATCAAAAGACAGTTATCAGCTCCTAGAACTCCTGAGCAGAATGGAATAGCAGAAAGAAGAAATAGATCTATTATGAATTGTGCAAGGACTCTAATGATAGAAAAGAACATCGCTATAAAGTACTGGAAGGAAGCTATCAGCATTGCAGTTCATACCTTGAACCGAGTACAATTGAAGAAAGACACATTCAAAACTCCTTATGAAGTATGGTATGGCTATAAACCCAATGTAAGTTACATGAAAATATTTGGTAGCAAGTGTTATATCTTAAAAGAATCCAGAAGAAATAAATTTGATGTGAAAAGTGATGAAGGAATATTCCTAGGATATTCTAGCAAAAGAAAGGCATACAAATGTCTAAACTTATCTACTCACAAAGTCATAGAAAGTATACATGTAAAATTTGATGAGTTTGCAGAAAAGACTGAGGAAGAAAGCAAAAGGGAACCTGAGAACTACAGAAGATTCATTTACATTGAACCTGAAACATTGGCAGACACAACTATCAATGAGGAAACTATATCTACCGAGCTGAGCACAGTTACCGAGTCACAAACCGAGTCACAGGAAGAAGTTCAAACTGAGTCACAGGAAGAAATTCAGACCGAGTCTCAGCCTGAAGTTACCGAGAAAATATCTACCGAGCCTGAGCAACCTGAAGAAGAGATCCTAGAAGACAACAGCATGACTCATTCAAAAAGCAAGGAACCTATACTAGCCAAATATGTCAGAAGACATCATACACCAGATCAAATTATTGGAAACAAATCAGATGGTACTATGACAAGAAGCAAGCTAAAAGGTACATGTCTGCTTACTGATTTTGAACCTAGAAATATCAAAGATGCATTGGAAAATGAAAGTTGGATTGAAGCAATGAATGAAGAATTAGAACAAATACAAAAGAACAAAACATGGACTCTTGTACCTAGACCTAAAGATAAGAATGTAATTGGAACAAAATGGGTATTCAGGAATAAGCTGAATGAAGATGGTCAAGTATCTAGAAACAAAGCTAGATTGGTATGTAAAGATTATTCTCAAGAAGAAGGTATAGATTATGGAGAAACTTTTTCTCCTATTGCAAGATTAGAAGGTGTAAGAACTCTACTTGCTTATGCAGCACACAAAGGATTTAAGGTATATCAGATGGATATAAAATCTGCATTTCTCAATGGAATTCTTGATGAAGAAGTCTACATTGAACAACCTGAAGGTTTTGTTGATCCAAATAAAAAGGACATGGTCTGCAGGTTACACAAAGCATTGTATGGTTTGAAACAAGCTCCTAGAGCATGGTATGAAAGACTCCATAACTATTTGATTCAGATTAATTTCAAAAGAGCCAATGATAACAGCAATCTGTATATTAAAGAAGGACCGGATGACAAAATTGTATTGGCAGAAATATTTGTAGATGATACTATATTTACAGGGAATGAGGATCAGTGCAAAGAATTTTTAGAGCAAATGAACAAAGAATTTGAAATGTCTATGTTTGGTTTAATAAAATTCTTTGTTGGTCTTCAAATTCAGCAAAGCAAGAATGGTATATACATTACTCAATCTAAATACATTAAGGAAATACTTAAAAAGTTTGGTATGGAAGATTCAAAACCAGTTGGTACACCCATGTGTACTGGACTGAAACTTACCAAAAATGATGATTCAAAAGAAGTTGATCAGACCCTATACCGATCTATGATTGGAAAATTGCAGTATGTAGTACATACAAGACCTGATATTGCCTTAGCAGTCAGTATAGTAGCTAGATTCTTAGCAAAACTTAAGGAAAATCATATGATGGCAATCAAAAGAATCTTAAGATACTTAAGAGGAACTGAAGAATATGGTTTGTGGTATAAATTTGGAGGCAATCTAGACTTAAAAGTGTTTACTAATGCTGATTGGGCAGGGAACATTGATGACAGAAAAAGCACAAGTGGTGGAGCATTTTTTCTTGGAAAAAGACTGGTATCTTGGACTAGTAAAAAGCAAAATTGCACATCTCAATCCACAGCTGAAGCAGAATATGTTGCTGCTGCAGTAAACTGTTCAAATATTGTTTGGTTTAAACAGTTATTAGAAGGTATGAAGGTTGAAATCAAAGAACCAGTTGTTATATTTTGTGACAATACCAGTGCAATAAACATTTCAAAGAATCCAGTGATGCATTCCAAAACCAAGCATATTGCTATTAAATATTACTTTGTCAGAGAATTGGTGCAGGAAAAGGAAATCAGATTAGAATATATTCATACAAAAGAGCAAATTGTAGACATTTTTACCAAACCATTACCTAAGGATGCATTTGTGTATCTAAGAGGTAAGTTAGGGGTCATTCCCCTATCTGAGGCTCACTAAATACAGTTTTAGTGATGCATCAACCAGAACTTGATTGAAAATCAACCAGTTGATGCAGCATATTCAAGGAATCATTGCATATGAATCAGTACTTGAGGTACATTAATTTACACCAGTATTATGTGAATTGTCTTTGGCATGTGTTGTCAAAGAGGGAGTGTTTGCTATGTCTTTGCTATTACTTCAAGAAATTTTCAATAGTCAGAAGGAAGAATTTTCAGGAAAAAGGAAGTTTACTGACAGAGGGAGATTTGAATCTAAACTGAGCTAATTCTTTCAAATTTCTTATGCTATGACATATTGTGTTGCCATCAATGCCAAAGAGGGAGATTGTTGGAAACAATTGTCTGAAGGAAATTGCTACTCAAATTATGTATTGTCTTTGATGTCACACAATGTCATAGTCCGCAGCAATCAGTTCCTACCGAGCTCAGTCGGTCTGCCAGACAGGAAGATTAGTGCTTACCGAGTCCACTCGGTTATCAAAGAAAATCAGTGTCTACCGAGTCCACTCGGTTATCAAAGAAAAGTTAGCATTTACCGAGTTCAGTCGGTCGTCAAAGGAAATTCAGTGTTTACTGAGTTCAGTCGGTTGTCAAAGAAAAGTTAGCATTTACCGAGTTCAGTCGATTATCGAAGGTAAAGGATTGTCGGTGTTTACTGAGTTCCCTCGGTCTCTGAAAGATTGTAGAAAGTTATGGTCACCGAGCACTGTCGGCCCTTGAAGGATTTTTGCAAATAAAGTTTTCTTAATTCAGCCGACTGTTATACTAAATAATGTCGATTTGACTAATCTAAAATCATATAAATAAAAGGTCAAATGTGAAAAATAAACAAGATATACAGCAGAAGATTTATAGAAGAAAGACAGGAAAGGTGTGTGCGAATTTGTGAAGGATGTTCAGATATCCTTAAGGTGCAGCAGAGATTTATTCAATCAGGAAGGATCACACTTATGTAGAACAGAGATCTGTAATCAGCAAGGCAGTTGCATTATTATACAGGTCATTTTCATTGTTACCTTCTTATCATTGTAACAGTGAATTCTAAATCTCTTAACTGAGTTGGTTTAACAACCATATTTTAAATCCTCTAACAAGGTGACAATTCCATTGAATTGTTTTCAAGACCTCTTACCAGGCCACTCCTAGCAGGGTGATTAAATCCTCTAACAAGGTCACACCTAACAGTGTATTTTGTAACCTTTTACCGGATTGGCTTCTAACTGGGCATCACTTCAGAAAAGTGAAAATCAATATCTAGATACATTGGTGGTTTTTCCCATATTGGGTTTCCACATTAAATCTTGTGTCTCTTGTGTTCTTAATTGCTATCTTAATCATATACAAGTGCTGATGAATATCTAAAGATAATTTTGCTAATACTTTTTGCATCTTCAAAGTTACTGCAATCTATTTACCGAGTGCTAAAATAGATAACATTCTTTAAGATATCCTAAGGGATCTGGAAAGAAATAATTGTGAAGTGTTTTATGGTTGACTAATTCACCCCCCCCCCCCCTCTCAGTCACTTCATCCATATTCCATCAATAGTATGGAGTATATTAATGGAAAAAGGTTTAAATCTCTATGTAGATGGTACTATTATAGAACCTACTGATTCTAATACAAATATTTCATGGAAAATTGAAGACAATAAGGCTTTAGGAATTATTAGGAGTTATGTTCATAAAGATCTCTTCTTCTACATTTCAAGCTTTAAGGATTCCAAAGGTGCTTGGGAAAAACTTGAAGAATTGTATGGTAAAGTGGATGAGGAAAAGGGATTCTCAATTGAGGATGATCTACTTCTCTTTGATCCTAGGAATTTTGACACAATTCAAGATTATGTAAAAAAAACAATGAGTTGAGAGCACTACTTAAAGATTATAGTAATCCCATGAAGGATGATAGGTTGATTCATCACATCTTGAAGAGACTTCCTTTAGAATATGAAACTTTTGTCTCAAGTTACAATACTCACAAGTTGACCATGGGAAGTACCTTCACTAAACCTTCATTTGATGCATTTATATAAATGTTGATGTTGGAACAATTAAAATTGATGGATATGGTTATTCACGAGTCTTCAAAATCTATGGAATTAGTGGCTAATATGAGGACCAAAGAAATCAAGGTGGCAAAAGTTTCAAAAATAAGAAAAAGTAGTGGAAGCTGAAATCACAATCAGAGACACAACAATTTTCCTCCTCACAAAAAGGAAGTTCGTCTACCAACAAGAAGGGAAATAACTACAAGGATAAACTATTTTGTTCATATTTCAAGAAACCAAATCATAATGATCATCTTTACAAGACTAAGAGGATTGATGAGTTAGAAAACTTACTTAAGAAGAACAAAATCAATGTGCCAAATGCTTCCAAGGATTCATCTCCTTCCACTTCAAAGGGAAAAGGGAAAGCACTTATGAAAATTTAAAGTTCTTCAAAGGAATGGATTCTTGACTCAGGTTCCACACATAATATGGGTGCTTCAAAGGGACAATTTTCTTCATTGGACCCATCTAAGGTACCTCACATCTTTATAGGGAACGATACACAAGTGGAAGTTGAAGGGAAAGGATAAGTTGAGATAGAAAATGGAGAGTTCAAAGATGTTCTCTATGCTCCTAACCTTAGAACCAATCTCCTTTTAATCTACCAAATCACTCACTATGGAGGTAGAAATAAAGTTGAGTTCCTTCTTGATTTAGTAATGGTGTGAAATATTAAGGATGATTCGTTGGCTGCAGTATATAAAGATAATCATGATACAAGGCATTATTATTTCTCCCACTTTGTGCTTCAGTATCCTTCACATGCCTTGTTGACTCATACTCAATCACAAAGTAAATTATGGCATGAACGGTTTGGACATCTTGATTTCTGCTATCTTCAATAGATTAGCTCAAAACATACGGTTAAAGGTCTACCTACCATCAAATTTTCTAAGGGTGAATATTTAACTTGTTCAATGGATGTGCATCTAGAAGAGAATTTTGAAAAAGGGAAGTCTTGGAGAGAATCAATTATTCTTGAGATGATTCACAATGTTCTAGCAGGATCCTTTCCAGTGAAATCAATCTACAAGGGTTTCTATTTCCTCACTTTCATTGATGACTAAATTCCCTCTACACATGGGTCTACTTTCTTGGTCACAAGAATAAAGTGTTTGATAAGTTTCTAACCTTCAAGAGTCATGTTGAGAATAAATCAAGTAAATCCATCAAGGTTCTTTATGTAGACATTAAAAGAGGATATGTGAACTCAAGTCTTAGAGACTTTTGTGAACTTGAGGGTATTGATCTTCAAAATATAGTTGCATTTAATCCATAATAGACAAGAGTTTCATAAAATAAGATTATAAGTCTTAATACAATGGAAAGTTGCATGATTGAAGCTAATTATCTTGATCCATCACTTGTGGTATAAGCTATAAGTTGTGCCAATCACATCCTTAATAGATCTCCTCTTAATGCCTTAGATGGAATGACTCCTTTTGAGGCACGATGTAGAAGAAAATCAGTTGTGAAACACTTCATAGTATTTGGTTGTCCAACATGGGCACACATATCTTCACATAAATGCAAGGAACCTCCACCAAGGCCTTGTACATTCATTGGATATGAATAAAGTGTTAAGGCATATAGACTTATGGATCCTAAGACTCATGAGATCTTCATACAAAGGAATGTTTACTTTGAGGAAAGTTCACCTGGTTTATCCTCCACTCCTCTCCATACTTCAGACATTGTGGAAACTGATAGTGATAGTAGTGATAGTGATTCAAATATTTCATCTACCTCAACCCCGACATGTAGGATTACACCTTTTCTTGGTAAACTTAAGGTTGAGGACAATCCTTCATCATGTTCTTCCACTAGACCTCATTGGGTTAGACATACTCTTGACTTAGCATGTTCACTTTTGGGGGATCCTTCAGATAGTTGAAGGACAAGGTCAAAAGATCAACATATTCCAAATGCATATAGTGCTATAGTGATAGGTCCATATGATTCAGCACATTAGGGTACACCTTGTCTTCTAGTTACAACATCAGGGGATCACTACTTGACATACATTGCGGGTTTATTTATGGAGTCTTACATTTCAGATATGGGAGACATCCTTGATGATATACATCTTCTCTTTGATGAGGAAGATCATTCTTTAGTTGTTGTGAGGGAACACTCTGACCCTCTTGTCCATTCTCTACATGATTAGTCTTTCATGGTTGATGTGATTGTGGATCCTTATAATAGTTGCAGGAGGTCTCTTTATCATTAGGGGAGACACTTGGTTCTTTGGTACATGTTCTACATCCATCCTTGTTTGATCCTAACTTGTTCTTTTCATCATTTTCAGAAGGGGAAACCTTCGATATCGACATAGGGATAGTTGATTAGTTTTAGAGATATCATTCATCTTGAGGTTTCTTCCTACAGATTGGGGAGACATCTCATATACACCTATGGCATTGTTTCTTCCTAAGGGGAGGAACATTGTTCGACATTCATGGACCAGCTTCTACATTCATCCTGGGGCAGCTATCACTGATGGGCATTCTACATTGAGGGGAGGCTACCATGTCTCTCTTTTTCTTCTACTTCTTCTCTCTTATGGGAGGGACATTTTCCTCTTATGAGGTTTTTTCCTTCTCATAATTATGTATTGTATATACATGATGTATTTCATAATGGGGGAGGGGAGTCTTGATTAATCCATCCATCCATGCATTTTTTTTTTTTTCTTCTCTTTTTTGGGTGGAGGGTTTTTCCCATGAGTTTTTCCCTCTTTCTTCTCTTTAAGAGATATTGCATTGCACTTTCATATTGTACATGGGTACCTAACATGGTCTAGTAGCTGGGACCCATCATGCATTGTCATCTAGCTTTGTGATCTTAAGTGCATTCCCCTAAGTTACACTTAAGGGGGATTTTGGTATAATTAAATATTCATAATTACACTTTACTAAAGTTTACTTAGGATAATGCATCACATATTAGTTTTTATGTAGACACCTAGGAGTTTGTATTTCATTTTAGCACATGGTGTAGGAGAATTCCACTTTAGGTGTGAGATCCACCTTTAGTTCTCTTATCACATTATCATCCTCTCATAGTTGCACATGGTTGCACATACTTTTTTGTACAATAAAGGATGATCCACATTTGGTGGACATGTGATTCCACCTTGTGTGGTTGATAGGTTATCATTTACATATCTCCTAGTTATCATGCATTGCTTATATATTCGGGCACATCTACTTTATATTTATTTTTATTGTTTGATTATTGATCATCATTGAATCCAGTCATTTCAGGATCATATCATCTTGTTTCTCTTGTTGTGCTATCTATTGAGCTTCTACATCTTGGCATTTCATTCTTTTCCTTAGAAAATTCTTGCACCTATGTATAACTCTGTGAGACAATTATAATAATTTTGGTCCTAATTTCCCTTTATAATAATTAGCGGGGTGCTTCAGACTGTCATGGATTTAGGTTGAAAATTTTGGTTTCAAAACCAAAGACATAAAATAATTAATTACTTTAATTAAACATTTGATCTTTGTGATCACAAACTAAAAATTATATTATCATTATTTCTCCTTTCTCTGAACATCTTTACTGGTGCTTTTACCTTTGTTTCACCCATTCTTCTTTTGTCACAATATTTCTTGCTAAAAAAAATATTTCCTTTAAATGAAAAATAAAATATCATTGTAATTTTTCACTTCCTCTACATAAATTTCCTACATAATCTTTTTTACAAACTTACTCCAACATTTTCACTTGATCTCTCAAATATACTCCCACCAAAATTTCCTTAAATGATCAATACATCCATTTCTTTGTTTATAATTTTTTATGCCCAAATCATCTTGTCAAATATCTTATATTTTGGTACAAATAAATTTATCAATACCTTTAGCCCTTTCCTCTTAAATTTGCATCACAGATTGCATTTATTTTAAATTTAGGGAATATTTCATCCTCCTAATTGAAATCATTTCTGTAATAAGGTGCCAAGTTCTTCAAATTTTCTTATTTTATCATTTTACTATTGGAACTCATTTTATTTGCTTTTCCTCATTGATAAAATAATATCAATGCCCCCACGATAATGGTATTTCAGTGTAACTAGTATTTCTATCAAACCTTTTTATGTTCCATTGATCTAGGGAGTTCCATCGATAGAAGACTTTTTCGATAGAAATTTTCCTTTATCTCATCGATGGAGAATAATATTAAATTATTACTCCAATGATCATTATCTCATTGATAAAAAGAAAATTTACTTTTGTTTTAGGGATATTAAGGGAGTGTCTTGAATGAGATTACCTTATTGCCTTCCACGGATGTTTTACTAGGGAAATCATGACTAAAACTTTTTTCAAATTTTCTCATTCCCTTTTGTTGGATGCCTCTGCGTTGTCTTTAAAGTTCCAATCTTCACATTTCACATATATGCATGCTGTGAGAGAACATTTCCTTATTTCGTGGATGTTCAAAATATTCATTTATGTAAGACAGTGGTGGCATGATTCATATTTGTCATTTGTTTTCACTTGAGACAAAATCTACTTTCACAAACTTGTGATGACATGGAAAACCTAACTGCTACAACAGTTTTAGGGAAAATTCTTTATCGATAAAATAATGGACTTAGATGAAACATTTCTTCCTTTATTAGATATCATTGTTATATCGATATTATTATTTTAAAGCAAGACGATACTATAGATACTCAAAAATGGATACATTTGTGGATTCATATTTAATGCACTAATCATTCCTTTATTAATTTGTGATTTTTAAACCATTAATTAATTATATATTTCTTCTATAATCTCTTAATCGTTTAATTATTTTTCCAAAGTTAATTAAATAATTAATTTTATTTAATTAATTAATCTATATTATTTAATTGAGTTCCATTTCTATAGTTTGAATTTAACTATTCAAACTTATTAATTATTCCTACAAAGTTAATTTAATTTCCTCAAATTAAATTAAAGTCATCTCAAATTCCCATTAATTTCATTTTGAATTAATTTGGATTAATTTGGTACTAATTTCATCATATTCTAAAAATTGAATTTTTAATTCAATTTTGATTTTCAAAATCCAAAAAAATATCATTTATGAGCATTATTAATTTCTGAAAATCAAATATCTTTCAAAATCAGAAACTTTCCATTTCCTTCCAATTCTCAGAAACTTTTTTTTTCTAGATTCGCAAAAACACAATAATTTTTTTGTTGTTTTCGACCACAAAATATGCAGATCATGAAGAACAGGTGTGAAAATCTGTTGTGTTTTCTATTTTTTGAAATTTGGTCAAATGTGCATTTTGTATTGTGTTTTCTATTTTTTGAAATTTGTTCAAAAGTGCATTTTGTAGAGAGCTTAGTCACATCCAATGTTTCATCGATATCCTCTTTTTGGTGTAATTTAATATTTCCATAAAGTTACCTTTGTCTTTGGTAGATAGATTAGGATGGCCCACAACTTTCCAATCCTGACTCTTCTATTTGTTGAATGTTTTAAAATACCTTTTCACCCATTTTTACAAAATGATAGATTTAAATCATTTTTTTCTCTTACCCTCATTATTTATGAGATGTTTTGTTTATCTCCTTGATCATATAGTTGCCTTGTCATGCCCATTGTATTGTCAACAAAATAGGGGTCTCACCACTTAATATGTAGATCATATTAATCAAATATGATTTTTATAAAGATTTCTCCTTACTTGGTGCAAGTGTGTATATATTTTATATTTTCTATTTTGTATTTAAATCAAACAACATAATTTTTTGCAGTTTTAGAGTCTTACCAAGCTTAATAATTTACATCTAAAATCATTTTGGGAACTTGATGAAATCTTCTCATAAATCTCTGAAAATAGGCTTGCTCATAAATTGTTGATCAAATAGTACAACATAATTGTGGTTTTTAGAAACTCATCTCGAGGTGCAAGATATCTTCTGTCAAAAATGACTTTTTCAATATTTTCTGAAAAGTGAACTAAGAAACTGCTATAAAATGCCTTTACTTCTGACCTTGAAAATGTGTCAAACTAATTTATGTAGTTATGCAACCTAGAAGAGAAGTGTACTTTTGTATAGAAATATAAATTTTCAAAGTGAGTTTCTAACTAATTTTTTCATTATGCAAATAAAAAATCTACATAAATTGCATTCGGTTTTGGCCAAGGAAAAATATGAAATGAGCTCTCTATGAATCGAGTTTGGGAAAAATAGCAAATGAGGTCATGGGGATCTACAAATTGGTACAGGAGCACTTCGCGACACATATAATTGATAGAAACAATTGGATCAATAGTTATTGTTAAATTCTAGAGATCGATTGCAAATGTAATGTCATAACCGATTTTGTAGACCTATGACTTTTTAGTTACTTTGTGACTTTTATGGACTTTTTGACTTGGTTGAGTTTTGGCGACCCTAGAGGAATAAATTGTCGTGTTAGATGCTTTGTTTAAATTTATTAAAGGTAAACGTGTTAATGAAAATTTGGAAGTCATTAATGATTAACATGATAAGATGTGTTATATATGTTTTGAAGTATATCATTTTTCTAGATATGCTCATAATGAATGATTTTCAAGTTGATTTGGTTATAGATTATGGGAACTAACCTACTGATAGAAATTGGAGTGTTCATCTGTTGATAGGATCTGAGGACGAGGGGTGTGGTCAAGGTAGGGGAGCCTAGCTCCTCGGTATGGATGAGTCCAAAATTTTATGTTTAAATGCACACACCACTAGTTATTTTTGTTCTAGTTATGAAGAAATTTAAAGATGTGAATTGTTTATATATTGAATTAGTGTTGAGAAAAATGTAATCTTGAGTTGGTATGGCCATAGTGTTTGTTCGGTTGTGTTTAGTAATTTAAATTTTAATATTGTTTAAGAAATTATTTAAGAAGGTAAAATAGTTTTTAGTCAAAAGAAAAGATATCTTTAATTTTGTTTGACCTATTTATTAATTATTTTCATCGAAATATCTTCTTGTTATAACAAGTTGAGTAGAGGGAGTTAACATTAATTTCTATCCTATCTTGGAGCTGTTATCTGGCACTTAAATAGCCTAAGGAGGCATTGAATTGGATATATTGGACACCAGGTAAAGGGAGGACTGAAGTTTATTTAATAAGGGAGTAATGAAGTGGAGTCGAGATAGGAGACAAGGGAGAGAACACACAGGGAAGTGGGGGAAGAAGTCTGTGATAGAGAGAAAGATGGAACAGTGGAAGGGAGTTAAAAGGAGGGAAAATTAAATAAGAGAGAACGCATTAGAGAAAAGAGAAAAAGGAGAGCAGGTAAACAATAGCGCAAGAAGAAGATGGGAGTTTGAAAAAGATAGAACACATTATAGTGGAGAGGGAAGAGCAGAAGAAGATGGGGAATTGTGCAGCAGGAGGAAGGAGAAAACATCCTGATTACATCTTCTGCATTTTAAAACAAAATTCAGGTTCCTCTCTTCATTTGTTTGTTATGTTAGTTATGCACAAGTAATGTTTAAATCTTGGGAATTTGATATGATTATTAGTTTCCATTTTATATTGTTGCCTTGGGTTCTTACGCAGCAACCTCCTAGCACCTCAGCCCTTCCCAAGGATTTCACTTGTATTTTCCTTGACTTCTCATTGCTGAGTCTTTGTATTCTCAAGCCTTTCCGTTGCAAATCCCTGTTCTTTTAGTTTTTACCGCATGCAGCCACTGGTGAAGTCAATTTAGACTTGGGTCTGGGAATCTTAACAACTGCAAGGTTGCTCTTTTATCTCTTCTTAACATCTTTCCTGATGTGTCCTTGTTGTCACAAGCTTTCTCCATCGAATATCTACGCTCTCTCCAGTCTATTTGCATGCACCCCTGCGTAGATAGTTAGGACATGAGCCACTTGGGATGACTTGGTGCGTTGCTTGTGGTTGTTAATCAAGCCATAGACATTTTGCTTTGGCAGAAATTAAAGACTCACCGTAAGTTTTTTTTAAGTATATGAATGCTATTTATTAAACTTTCAAACCCTGCTGTCATTTTGGACCTGTTCCTGTGAAATGTATAGGGGATTTCACCTTAGATATCAATGAAGTTTAAGCTTGCGTAAGATACATAGCTCGGTGTTAATTTTTAGATGCAAATTCTTTGAAGTTTTATCCTTTATCTCTTCTATTTAACCGCCTATGATCTTAGAGATTTAAGGACAATCACATCATATAAACAGTGTAAATTGGAAAAAAATAAAAACAAAACTTTTAGCATCATTTAAATATCCTGAGATCTGGATTTTTTTTTTGTTGAGCTATAAACTCTAAATTTTTAGTTGTCGTTTTATGCCGTAAGAGATTGAAGTTTCATGATCTTAGAGATGAAACTGAAAAATGTTTTACAAAACCAGTAGCTGCCAACTTGAACTCTTTTATCCGGAAAATGAATTCAGAAATCTGAAGAGTCAACGAAATTATATAGAATATTAACTATTTATAGATCGCAAAAAAAATTTAGAGAATAAAACAAAATTATCTTGCAAAATAAGTATGAAATACAGGGGACTAAAATTTATAGTTTTGTTTATTTAAATTTATGTAAAATTGGAACTACACCAGTTGGGTAGAAGAATAATGAGATGATTGTTTTTCTTTTGCGAAAATTTAGGATGATTGTTTATGTTTCTCTAAAATTATTAAACTAGTGTGTATCTTTGAGATCAGCATTTGCTAGTATTTCATTTTCAATTACTGAACTTTGTTGTTAAGTGTTTTGAATTCAAAATTAGGAATTAGCAAAAGTAGTCCTGTATATTTAAGTGTTTGTTTAAGTATATTTTTGAATTGAAGCGTAATTTGGAATAAGACAGAGAAGGGTAATTTTGTTGAATTACATGTCAGTTTTACTGATTTGAAAAAGACTCTTTGGCCAAATATTACTTTCGCTTATGTTTCATTAATATGTTTGGTTAGTGTTGTATGTTCTCTCTGCCATTCTGTGATTAGGATTTTTATTTCAGACTAAAGAATGTTGTAGTAGATAGAATCACAATTGCTTCATATTCTTTCATCTCATCAATGTCGAATTGCTAGTCTACTCGACCAGGGTCAATGCACTTCCATATCAGGGTAAGCCCCGAGGGAGCTAATCACTCCATGGTTGGGTGGACCACACTCTCATCTCAGGATTTGCAGGTGGACGTGCAATCTAGAGGCTTAGGAGACAGGGATTGATTCAGTGTGATGCCTAGTTTCCGTTATATGACGGATTGGGAAAATAGATATTAATCTTGATTTATTATGTTTGAATTTCGACAGAAGGTCAAAACTTTGTAATAAAGATGTATTTATTCAGTTTTATTGTTTGTACTTGTTGACAAAATGGTCAAATATAGTAAGTCGTAAACTTTTGACATTATTGTATAACGACACTTATGGTCGATTATGAATAAATTCTTGGCATTCATGGAATTTAATTTGTTGACTTTGAGCATTTTTTATTTTTGTGATATGTTTTACTTTCTATGGAAATTATGGTCTTTACATGTAATCACACTGTTATGATTGTATGTGTTTTCCAAATGCATCAATCTCTTTGTATTTATACATGACAAGGACAAAAAGAGACATGTCCCTTCATGGTACATGTCTATTCATTAATTTATTTTATCAATTTAACTATTTAGTTATTATGAGAATAATTATAATCTAACTTTATATATATGTATGTATGTATGTATGTATGTATGTATGTATGTATCAATTATTATATACATTGATACATATGTACATATATAATAAATCATTTCTCATAATAATCATATAGTCAGTATTATTTATCTGGCCGATGCTACAAACATCAACGGTTATTAAAATATTATGTCTCGAATAGGTCTATTTGAAATGGTTGTGATATTCAAAACTGTAAAATATATGCACACTCATTTGACTAGTGCATCCAATTTGATTGTGGGATGCTGAATGTGGGTGTAAATACATCTTTTTGAGAGGTGAGGGAACTTGAATAGTGATTTCATTCATTTATCATGAGATTTAGGGAGACATTTTTCAGGGTTTTCTCATTCTATTGGACTCTAAATTTTACAAAAAAGTAAGGGTTCCAACAAAACCTATAACAAGTAAAAGCTCTGAGGAAGATCCTTTTTTTTAAGTTAAGAAGAAATAACAAAGGAAAATTTTTATTTAAATTATTTAATTGGGGAAATGTTGGACAAATTATTAAGAATTGTCCATATTTAAGATAAAGTGATAATTTTAAAAATGAAGAATTGTATCTAGGGAATAAAAATAAATTTAGTCAAAATATGATAAGAAGAAGAAGAATTAGTTTTATGGCTACAAGAATAGACTTTATGCTTATAGAGATGATAACTCATCTGATTATAGTGGTTGGGATAGCATGATGATAAAGAAATCAATCTCCCACATGAAGATGAAAAGATCAAACCTTAAAGATGATGGTAAAGATAGTTTTGAAGAAGAGCTCTATCATGCCATATATGAAATTGAGTAACTTAGTAATTTACAAACACCTATTTCAAGAAGAATTCAAAAAGGCCAAATCAATTGGAGAATAAAAAAAGTTAAGATTGTCAATTTGAAAAATTGAATCGAAGAAAAAAAGAAAATTGAGGATGAAATTAGATCACAACTAAAGGTGGAGGAGGAAACATGTGAATGAATAGAATAAGAGATTATTTCTCTAAGGAAGTAATTACAAAACACAACCACCAAGATGAACAAAAGACTCGAATTTGAAAAATCTTTGAAATTCTAGGCAATATCATTAATAGCCAAATATCACTATCAAACAAAACATGAATTGGTTATAGAGAGAAAAAAAATCGAAGGAATAAGAATTGAGGGGTTCATCAAGAGAGACTTGTTGATGTGTGTTTTGTGCACGTGCCAATAAAGTTGACTTGTGTCGGATGTGTTTGTCTCACGACGATGCTAGATTAGCTTAGTTGGACACATGACTATTTGTTCAAGGGGCCTACTGATTGTTGTGAAGGTTTCAAAACTTATATTTCTCAAAGAGATAATTATAGTAGATTAAAACAAAACAATAAAAGATAAAATAAAATTAGTGAATAATCATAATCTACCTATAATCACCATCATTTCACTCTATCAAATTCACTCTAGATAGTATAGTAAACCAATAACATTCATGATCATCAATAAGTATATGCTAAAGAAGTGAAATCCATTTCATATCAGGAACATAGATAAAGTTTAACACATAGAACATTTGAGCATTCAAGAGTAAAGGCTAGCATGAAATGAAAATGATACACATTTTACCATAACCAAAGTGTGCTCAAAATAGAGAGATCAACATATATCTTTTTATTTGATTAAATATAATAAACTTCAGCCATCACTGGCTCAGGTACACCACTCCAAAGGAGCATAAGATCATACTAACACTAAGGGGAGAGTTTAGAAAGATTACTAGTCTATTACTGCTTATGGTGCCTAAAAATCAACTTTGTAGGCCCTAACAATGACCCTAAATGTTACATTTATGGTGAATTACCCTTGTACAACTATCTATAGTTATTTATAAATATTTACAAGTCTCTAGAAATAGGAGAGAGAGAAGGGAATCTAGAGGTCTGGATCATGAGGAAGTGTACTTTTGGTGTGCAAATATCTTCTTGTATTCTGCATCCTCTGAACCTAGGATCTACCTCATCAATATCAGATCGACAGTATGTCCCTTTTCCATTTTCTTGTGCTTTGTCATAAATGCAGGAATGATGCTCAACCATTGAGGCAAGTAACACCTACAGAACACCCATTTTCCCTGTCAAATCTATCGAACCATTGTACCTATATCTTCTCTACCTCAAGCACTATTTGCATTGTAGGGATATAAATGTGGGTATCTCACTGTCAACGTAGGCAGGTGAGTCCTCGTGTTCAAGATACTTGAAGGAATAAAGGAATACGAGAATGAAGAATGTTGGAGGATGATACAATGCGGGAATACAAAATCCCAAAGTCCCATTGGAATTAAATAATAAAGAATTAAAAGAATGGGGGGTCGAAGGGGCAATCACCATGGGGTAACCGATTTGTAGTGCTTGAATCATTTGATGAACTCATTGATAGACTCTTCATCTATCTTCTCGAGCCAATGTACTTGGAACTTGGTCTCTTTCAAGGCTGCATCTGCCTAGTTTGAGTGTTGCCTCATCTTTATGAGGGCCTTCCAAACCTAATGTGTTGCTAGAATCAATTATGTACTCTCATCCATGACCTATTTCTAAAAATTGTAGGAGGAACCAAATTTCTCCTTCATTCCCTCCTTGAAACAGGCCACCAAATAACAAAAAATGGTAAATCTATCTATACTGTCCAAGTGGGATCCTATGGTCTCTTGTATATACACTACAAAATGGGCAACACACTTCTATATTAATGATGAAAAATGCATGACCGACATTCTCTCTACACCTAGGACATCTATCTAGAAATCCAGCTTCTAGAGGCTAATATCTACAAAACTCATATCCTCGTTCCTGAGAATGTCAGCGTCCACCAACTCATCTTTTCCTAGGGCGTGTATCTTCTTTAGGATCTTTATTTGCTACTCATATCGGGAAATGTCAATGTCCCATACACCTACTTCATTGTGAACCAGTTTCCTGATTTTTACTGCTTCAAACTAATAATTAATGGACTCAGAGGGGAATCTCTAGACCTTCTCCACTTGATTGGAGATCCATTGATCCAAGATTGTGGATTTTCTCTTTATCATTTTCAAAGAATTTATGTCTTCCCATACGATAAATGATGGGGGGATGTGTCAAGAGCCTCGAAGGAGATGGGAGATGCTAAATCCTGCAAAAATTCCATTCCTCATATTGAGCCAATTTGGCTTGCAAGGCCTTCTTTGATTTATATTATTTCTCCATCCTCTTGCACAATGTACTAGTGGCATCATTGAGGTTATCGAGTTCTCCCCACTTAGTCTATTTTCGCAGGTTGACTTGAGTAGTCTGGTAATTTGCAGAGGTGACCTTTGACTGGTATCTATCTGAAGGTGCCATGGTAACCTCAACCACCATTTATCCTTATGCATTTCTTTTGGTGGAAAAAATATTCTTTTCCTTCTTCACCTTCTTCTGAGGCACAAAATTAGCCATAATATCCCAAAGAGAGGCATTTTGGTGCTCTGAGGGCTATTTTTGTTTGAACCTAGACTCCAACCATCGACGTGGGGCTGAGGCATTAAGATCTATCATTGAAGTGTCCTAAGAGATAGAAATTGTTCCTCTCATTGTGTATGTTTCTTTGAGAGGAGGGTTCTCGAGAGTCTTTGTCTCTACCCAGTGTGGAGTCTGGCTATCAGGTTATGAGTTTACAGTTGTCCCTGCAGTTCCAGTTTTTGCCTATTCACTAGTCTGTTGCTCCATTATTTATTTTTATTTCTCCTCCTATTGTTTACGAAGTAACTCTTTTTGTGCAAGTGACTCCCACAATCTCTTTTATGTGGCCTCGACGGCTCTTTGGTAAGTATCCTCTTGTTATTTTATTTCTTTTTCCTATTTTTGGAGGGCCTCCTACTCAACCACCTTCCTCTTTTCTTCTTCAAGCTATATTTTTTCAGCCGCTACTCTCTTCTTATATTTGACCTTCTGGGTAGCCTCTTTTTCTTTGAGCAGTTGGACCTCTTTTTCCCAGGTCTCCTATTCCTTTTGGGCACACTCCTCTTCCCGCCTCTTTTTCTCTTTTTCTTGGAGAAGGGTGAACTATTCCTCTAAACCGAGCATCATAGTTACATCTTCAGGCTCTAGAGGGTCAATCTCTTTATAACATTGGGCATCTTGGAAGACCGACTCCTTGGCAGATGGAGCTTGTTGTGGTGGATTATAAGTCTCCAAAAATGGGACATGTGGTGGGAGGGCTAGGATGTCAATTTTTTTCTTCCTTGGAGCTAACTGAGTTCTAGAGATCTTCATCTAGGAATGAATGCGGGGAATATCATCATTAGATAGGATTCCCTCACTGTCGTCGTAGACATTCAGTCAAATTATTCCATGGTGGGATGACAAACTTTCTTCAGCAAAGGTGGTCATTGTGGGAACCGAACCACCATGAATTTCTATTCTTCCAAATAAGTGGACCCTCTAAAAGGTGGACCCTCTAATAGCGCCTGTCTCAATTGATGTTCTTATTGGGGCAAAAGACGCTAGGGGTTTGGAAGAAATCCCAAAAGTTACCCCTTTCTCAGCAGCGGATGTAAGTGTCTTGGCTTGGTGCATCTTCCTCCCCAACTCTTGTGTTACTTCCACTCTAGAAGCACCTTTTAGAGGGTCCACCTATTTGGAAGATTTACCTCCTTTGTTCATTGGTTCTTTTCTCCTTCCATATTTCTTTGACAACAACTTACTTTGTCCTTTGGACTTATGTGAGCTCTTGGGGAATTGCTTCTGCAGTGAGAGTCACTATGTCCAATTCTTCTATTATGTCCAATTCTTCTGGCTTATCCCATTGACGCATGGGGATATGCTTTTTTCCTTGGCCGCATAGGTCGGGATCTGTTGGAATCCTAAATTTTTGTAAGTTTCGGAGTTTTATATAATGAGAAAACCTTGAAAAATGCCTCCTTGAATCACATGATAAATAAGTGAATTCACTATTCAGCAGTCCTTGCCTCTCATAAAGATGTATTTACACCCATATTTAGCTTCCCACAAATAAGTGAATATACATATAGACCCATTTTCAGAAATTTACTAGAAGGTCTAATCAAATTTCCAAGGTGATTTCAGATGCATTTTATTAAGATTTTAAATAACAAAAATTATATTAGACATATACTATGATACAAAATATGAAATCATTTTAATAATTTAATTAAGAAATTCATCCTACTCAAGATGGTAAGCACATGTCATGGTGGGGGCCACAGCCAGTAGTGAGCTCAAATTTGTTTTCCACAAAACTAAGGCATATATGGACACGGAATAGAGATACATTGAATTCCTTATCAGATACAAACAAAGCCGAAGATCAGGATTTGAATGAGTTTTTTTTTTTAAAACTACGAAAGAATACAGCCTCTTTGGTATGCACTTGGGAGTATATTTTAGAAACTTCAAAATCTGCAAATGTAAAATACAAGATATGCACAGAACAGACTTAATCTTTTAACTTGGAAAAGAGATTAAGGTAGTTTCATTAATCGCGTGAAAGATAGTGTCAAAATTAGTGTTGTGGGTAGTTAGTTTTACTCGAACAGTTGAAAATGGAAAGGGACTATGAAATAATTTATGAATGAGGATTTTATTTGCATAGACATTCATAGGAGAATGTTTTTGAAGAAATTTATTTTTAGCAAGGTGAAGTTACTTTGGCCAGAGAGAGTAATGTTGAAGGAGAAATGATTTCACATGAAGATATAGTAAGGAAAATAAATTATATTCAGTTGAACTAATTTTCACACAAATATTATAGAGAGAAATTTTAACAAGTGCCACGTAGTGACCGGTACTTGTGGGATTTAATTATAAATTTAATTGTAAATAAATTTAAATATATTTTATTATATTTATTATAAATCTATGTAAATGTAATTCTAATATTAATAAATGTATTTAATTAATTATAAAATTTGATGATAATAATTATGTTAGTTTAAATAATTTTAGATGTACCAATAAGTAATTCTTTTTCATTATAATTATTTTAATAATATAAATTAGAAATTGTAGTTTATTTTATTTTATTCTAATGTTAATTTAAATTGTTTTGGAAAGTATAACAATAAACTTTATTTCTAATATAATTAAAAGTTAAAAAAATTATAATTTAAATATATTATAAATAACATTTTACAATTATTTATAAAGTTAAATAAAGTTATTATTACAACTATAATTATAGTAATTTTATAATTATTTATAATTACAAATCATTTTAGAAATGCATGGACAAATAGGGCGAAAAAGATGGAGTATGGAGGTAAAACCAATTTTATAAAATATTATGTTCCATAATGCGAGAAAACTCAAATACATTCGTCCAATGAGATGATAAAAAAATAATTTTTAGATATTATAAAATTATAAAATTTGCATCTATATTTTTAGAAATGAAAAAATTATAATGAAATATAAAATATAATTTATTTTGATTGGTGCAAAGAGTTCATTTAATCACTAGTTAAGATACACAATTTAAAAAATGATACAATAGTAGTTAGCCTACCGGCAAGTACTAATAAGATTTCTTATTAAAATAATATACACCTAGAACAAAAGTGAATTATGAATTATTTACCATTGATGTGAAAGATGCAAATATCAGTATATAGTGTTCTGAATAGTGGGGAATGAAATAAATACATATGCTACAGTTATGTGGTGCTAAAGGGATATAACAAATTTATATAATTTTTATGAATAGTTTTTATAATCAAATATTGTAATTGTCTCAAGCGCTCCTTTGTCTTCTATAGAAGGGAATTAGGATAGGCGGAGAATGAATGAATCATCATCACATTGTAATATATTATTTCATCACTATCAATAGAAAATAAAATTAGTACTTTCCTTCTTAATGAAGTTGTGAATTTTTTTTTTATCTAGATTAGTTCTCTATGATTATCATTTAAGGTAAATGATTGTTATCTTAAACTCATTTATGAAGAAATTATATGTTATCATGGCAATTCGAGCATCAAGATTCATTTGAGAAAATAATTATCCATTTATTTCTTATCTAATTGGTCTTTCATGGGAACATTAAATTCAATTGGGCTAATTCTGGTGGTGACATATAGTTATATTAGTATTGAGGGTTAGATAGCTGAAAGATCAATCCATGAGGAGGATTTAAAAATTATCTCATAGAGTTATACATAGGGTCTAAAATAGAGTTATTCTATAGTCCAAGAGAGGAGAAGACACTAGTCAAATACATCTAAATTTCACTTAGAACATAAATCAGATTTTTAGTAGGAAAGTAAGATAGAAGCTAAAGAAAATTAGATATCAAGATAATTGTTGAGATAATTAAGAAGTTAGAAGTAATCAAGAAATCAGTAAGTTAGTCCATTTCAAAGATACATGTCATTTTGAGATAAAGACTAGAAGTAGAATACATATAGGAGATACAATATTCTATAAAAAGCATTAGCTTGAAGAATCGATTGGTGAACATGTGCACCTGCCTAGGTCTTGTAGAGCCTAAAGTGTAGGGAAAGTTAACCACAATCCGGTTAATCCTGCTGGTTGACCAAATTAGTTGGATGGTTGAAACATAGAGCTTGGCATAATCTTAGAAATTCTTAATCTGTTGATCTAGGAACCAATAGGTCCAAAATTTCCTCTTTATCTACAAAATCTTTTGGAATGTCCTAGAGTCCAAAATCTCTCATTTGTGGGGTGCTCATCCTATAGTACTGACATCACCACCTATCAAAGTCATCCTGCAAATCTACCTAGAAATATTTGTTGTCCATCTTATGTGTAGGGTGGGCATTATTAAGAATGTACTTTATTTTTGTCTTTGGGTTATAACTATCCTACTCATAATTGAATTCCTAAAGGTTTAAGCCCTTTAGCTCAAAAAATGCTTCCTTAGCAATGGTGGTGGAGACACACTTGTAGTTGTTGAGGGAGAAGGGGAATTTAAATTTGAGCTTATGCTTTGCAAGCATTAGTGCCTATGCCTCAAGATCTTTCTATAAAACTCCATCAAAATCACTCTATTTTTTCAATGTCAAGGAAGGAGAGGCTTCCTAATAAAACCTATTGTTCTCAAGTATGTACATGTCTAGAATTGGGTGAACCAGCACCCCTATTTATCTACAAGTACCATGGTGTAGAATATGATGTCTCTTATTAATCTATTAATCCTATCAAAAATGAAGGCATTGTTGGTGTGGTGAAAATTCGATCGACTGAACTAATCAAAATGTAGCACTCCCAAGGGAAGACATTATGTGGATCATCTCCTTGGGACCCTTGGGTTTGCAAGCTTGCCTAGTGATACTTTAGTCTATCCACCAACCATGCAACGTAATAAGTTATATAAAATCATTGACCACCACCAACAATGATGAGAAGTTGCTTGTAAAGCTCATTAGAAATGATCTACACCTAGTCAAAATATATAGATCCACTACATATGCTAGCTATGAAATAGTACATCCATTCTTGGTAGTACTTCACATCCATCTTTCCAAAGACATAACATAGCACTATGATAATGGCTTGGGTGGGTGGGAGGAAGTTGGAACATGATATTGTATCAAACATTTTGGTTCCATCCTTCCATGGGTGAATGGGTCAGTTCTCATTCAAAAACCTTTTGTATGCTGCCTACTAATCTGCATATTGAGCCAGTGCTTCCTTCTTGTTTATGACTATGGGCATGTCCCTTTCTAGGAGGTAGAGGATGACATGGACTACATCTAGATTAAAATGGGAAATCTCCTTTCCCTTTGTATTCACACACTTCTTGGTGGCGTCAGAGTTGGGATTGACAATAGTGAGGACTAGCTCCAAGGATTGGACTGATTGTGGGAAGGAAGATGGACGTAGGAGTATAGACTCATGTAAATCTTGGTAAAAGTGGGACCTTGCTAGTGGGTGCTATGTAGTGGCTCTAATGGTTCCCGAATTAGATCCTATGCTCTCTAAATTAGCTCTTATGGTTCATAAATCAACATATATGATGTCTGTATCTATGATATTTTGAAAATTTCCACATTAGAGAGTAAAATTGTTACATTTGTTTTGACACTTAATTTTCTCACAAATCATTTTATCTTTCTCCTAGAAAATTTTATGAGTGTTTTGTTTTTAATTAATAGTTACTGCTGGTGTTTGTATGTAGGATAAAGAGGATTTTCAGATATAGACCTAGCAAGAAGCATTATAAATTGTCCAAAGGTTGGCCCAAGGGTTTATAAAGAATATCTGGTAGTTAGTGATCCCTTTTGTCCATTGTCCTTATCTTCTCAAGCAAGTGAAATGCAAATCACTGTTATCAGGATAACTTTGGTCGATGAGTGATGAAGGAAACATTAGAAAGAAGACTATTGGAATGGCCTTGCCTAATAAAATAAGTACAAAAGGGATGAAATTTATCAGCATAAGTCATGCCAAAAAAGTCATCGGTATGAAAGGAACCATCGGTGTAAAGTAATTTGTGTTTCACCGATACCTGATGGACCTATCGGTATGTGTTTTGTCAAAATGATTCACCGGAGTGTTTTATAACATCGAGAAACATAATTATGTGTTACATCGATCACCAATGAAGGTATCATTATAACATATGGTGATAAATTATCCCAATCAGAGTAATTCATGCCACGTGTCTTTATTTCGCTACACATTCTCAAAGGAGAAGGTGTTTTCCAAAATTCATCCTGAAATGCATCGTGGGTCATAGATCTCATGATCATTTTGTGGTTGTCTATAGTCGATAATGGATTCTGAGGGTCCCACTCAAGACATGCATCTTCTTTTCAAAGAAATTTTCCAAATGGAGGAGTTTATTCCTCAAATCGGCCCGAAATGCTCTGTAAGCCCTTGATTTGAAGTTCATCCAATGGGTATTAATAGTTAATGATGGGTGTTGTGGAACCCACTACTTTTTCCATAATAAAAGACATCTTGTCCACTGAAAAAGGATAGAGAGAGAAGACACCGCTAACGAAGGAAAGTTGGTTGGGTTTCATACTTCCTTATGTTAAGGTTTGATGCTTCAAAAAAGGGTATTGAGAGGTACGGGTTTTCAGAAATGGAAGAGGATAGATGCAAATCTTGAAATTGTGAAGGAAGACTACAAACCACCTTCTTGAAGTTATAGTTGTATGAAGGACAAGTTTACAGAAATCCAATAGATTGGTGACAAGTGGTGAGATCTTGGGATCCAATGAACAAAAAGCTTGAGGATTGATAAAAAAACCTCAGAATCGCAATGTGTGGCAGTCAAGGAATCAATTCTTCAAAATTGTTCAAGGAGTATATTAGCAAAACCTATAGATAAAATAAGTGGAAATAAAATTCTAAAAAAGGGATGTAATTTATTTTCTAATCATTTCTAGATGCAAGTAATGTTTTACTCTCATAAATTAATATCTATTGTTATCTTATTTCTTTTATTTTATACGTAGAATTCATTAAATGACATAATAATATGAGAGGATTTGAAGAGTGAGGAAATACTAATGGAATGATTCATCATGCTCAAAATTACAATTAGAGATATTATCTTTGACATGGATGCATATGCTTAGTGTAAATCAAGGCATGTGACAATTTCTAGTTATTGGTCCTTTTTGTCCAAATGTTGTAAAATTATTGTCTCGGGGATTTTTTATGTAATCAAGTTGTTATGTCATTTTGTTAGTTAGCAGTTGGAACTCTTTGTGAAAGGGTGTACCTTTTCACCCAAACTAAATCCTTGTTTATATATAGAGGATGTGAAGTTTTTAAGAGAGATTGATACCAATTTGTAATTAGGACTATAGATCAGAAGTCACAGCTTGCAAACATGAACTTATGTATTATTCTTTCATGATCAATAAAGTTTTTATGTTTTTGTTCATTTGAGGCATAGGGATAAATGGCAAGTTGGATTAGTCCTTTGTGGTCACCAAGGTAATTGGGGAATTTTTCTTAACAATTCTTGTGCATTAAGGTCCTTCATAGCATTATTTGTTTGATAAACAAGGATGGTGTGAAATATACATGTGTTTCCTCATCCTTGTCTAATTGGTCTTCCCTCCAAAGAATTTAAAATCCTATTGGACTAACATTGAACTACATATATGATTGATTTTATGCATTTAGAGCACGGGAACAATTAATAATATTCTAATGTATATTGTCCCATAAAGTTGTACATAATAGTCTTCATTGTAGTAGACTCTATTGCCCAAATGATCAAGGCACTGATCTTTAGGATCATTGAAAAGTAATCATTGGATTCATAGTTGAACTTAGTGACTCTTTTCTACATCTCCTTCTTGCAAGCATCATTTCAATTATCAATAAATCTTATATAAATATTTTAATTTTCAAGCAATATACTTTCAAAGAAATTTCATTTTCAAGCATTTTCACATATTGTACCAAGTGTTGTATACTAAGGATTCTCCCAGTTCTTTCCATTTGGAAATGATCTTGGTTTTAATTGTGATCAACTAATCTTTTATAAAAATCCTAAGGCAATCTTGTCAATTTGGCCATAACAGGTTGGATATTCCAGCATTGAGTTGGCAAGGCTCATAGGATTCCAACTTGCATTTTTGGGAACCAACAAATTAGTGACTTTGTTGGGGATTTGTTCATAAAAATATTTTGAAGTTTACCTAAGATCTCTAGTGATAAATTTTAGAAGATTAACCATTCAATTTCTCCCCATCCAAGTCACACACAAACAGATGGCTTCTCTGCTGGGGAGTTATTCATAAAATATTATTGAAGTTTACTTTGAAACTTTGGTGTTAATTTGCTAAAGATTGAATATTTTCAATTTGCCCCATCCAAGTCACACAACATATTTGTGACTCTGTTGGGGAGTTGTTTATAAAAATATTATTAAAGAATACTTAGAATCTCTGGTGATAACTTGTAGAAGATTGAAAGTTTAATTTTTCCCTATCTGAGTCACACAATAGATTGGTGACTCTACTAGGGATTTGTCTAAGAAAGATAGCATTGAAAATTTCCTAGAAGATATGGTGATGCAATTAAGACTCTACTAGAGATAAGGACTCGGAAGAAGTAAAGAAATATTTTCCTCTTAAAGAGGTGGAAAATCTATTCAATAAACATTTCAGTCAATGACTCTACTGAGGGAGAAGAT